>JAVYIG010000604.1:0-22556 GCA_035222895.1 Strongylocentrotus droebachiensis | reverse complement strand
TAAAAAGGAAAATCACTACAACCCCATCCATACTCTCATCCCACTGCAACAGCCTCGTTCGTTCGCATTTCATTCACTTCATTGCGATAAGTGCCGCCGCCCCCCCCCCCCCCCCCCCCCCTCCGACTCAATGGGCCAAACTCTTTGAATGCATTGATCACCTTGCTAGCCAAACTTTCAACACGTCAGTACCGTTAATGGGTTTAAAAGTACGTCTTCAAAAGAATGTTAAGGAAATAAGTGGAGGAGAAAATGACAAAGTGAAAGAAGTGAAGAGATGGAGAGAGAGAGAGAGAGAGAGAGAGAGAGAGAGAAAGAGAGTATAACGGTGGTCAATTTGTGAATTTCAGTCGTAGTATTGGGTTTTTTCAGACGTGTATCAATCAACAAATATGATTATTTACGGTCTGGGGACTGACCTTTAAACGTCACCATCCGAAAGACGTGACTCAGTTTGTAACTTCCATTGTTACCTGGATTACAGGCGCACGCCACAACGCCTAGCTTCATAAAATATTTTACTGTGCTTTAAATACAAAAGGCCTAGTAATGCTTTTCAATTCCTTTTCTCTAAAGTAACCGGTTATAGTAACATAAAGTAAAGTAAACCAGTCCTCCTAATATTGCCCGCATATTCTAGGTGCATTGCTGAGTTAAAGAGTTTGCCGCTATTCTCTCGAGTCCGCCGTCGATTTCAAGCTTACCGCTCCTGATGGCGGTCTCCTGCGTTTTCTGTAATTCATCTATTTTTCATTGAAAAATATTTGTGTTTGTATGCATATTATTTAATGTACTTAAAAATGTATATTTATGTAAAAGGAAGAAAAAATAGTTACTTTATGTATATGATTAATATGTTCTATTTTGAAAACACAGAAATAAAAACAAACAAACAAACTTACAGACCCAGTGATTTGATTACGAAGTACCTAAATAGATTAAAGGATATCATACAAAATAATCAATATGAAAATATTATATCCAAAGTTATCGAACTTATCATGTTGTAGAAATTACATCAAAATATTTGACCTGCATGTGTTTTTTTAAAGATTCATACATTGCGCTGCACCTGACAAAACTTTCTAAATTTTTGCTGCGCGCGCATCTTTACCATTGTTGACGTAGATGCAAGCACGCCATCATGATTAACAATGCGCATGCGCGTATCTCTGGTAACCACTTGCACTGCCCATACAATAATTTTATGACAATCTAAACTCATTTCTCTTGCGCACATAGCTTTCGGAGAGTTATTGAGCGACTTTCGCAAATTCTTTGGAGACCTTTTGGCAATTTTCAAAATGGGCTCTGCTAAATCCAGACCCCGATCTTTGTCTTTCGAAGAGGAAGTTAAAGACCATTCTGAGACCCCTGAGACCCGCTGTTGGGCAGGAATCAGAAAATTGTTTTCCAAGAGCAAGAGGGTAAGGGAAGATAATATTTTCAGAGTCCCACTTGTTAGTTTCATACACAATCTGCAGTGGCGTATCCAGCATATACGATGGGGCCCGCTTATGATGGTCTAGAAAAAAGTAGATAAAGCCGGTTCACCATTCTCCCTTTATTTCTTGGAAGCATTCGCCCCATGTGAATCGAAGCTTTTATTTATATTTAGATACACCACTTTTAATTGATATGCAATTTCTTTCGCGAAAGGGTTGAATTCAATCTGTAACTGGGTGACAGTCGAAGAAAACACACATCTAACAGAAAAATAATGCGACTGGCGATACATAATATATAATCATTCAAAAATTGTTGGAATATTACCTATTAGAGAATGAAGTTTCAATTAGATACATAGTCTGTTAATTATAGGCTTACATAATCTATTTAAGCCATGTGTAGTGTGATACTGTTTATTATATTATAGTCTGTCGTAAATAACATTATTTAGGGGATTTAGACCAGATTAATTCGAGAGGTATTGAGCTTTATTATGGCAAGCCTTTGGGCTTTCACAAGATTCTTAGGATCAGGATTTGACCAAGCGATAATGCAAGATAAATTTTATGAAATTTAAAGGGATAGTTGAGTTCTGTTGCAGAGGGCGCTACACCAAAAAAAAATATTTTGTGTGAGATAATGAAAAACTGAGTGTCAAATTTGAAAGAACATACAATTTAAATGACAAAATCATCTTTGATCAAAATCGGTTCAGAGACGGCTGAAATATCCATAAATATAACGATTTCTAATACTTGGGTACCACCACAAGATAATTTGAAAAAAACCGATGTTAGCTTTTCTGTTGGCATTTTCGATTTGTTGGTATGACGCGGCCGGGGTTCGAACCCACGACCTCCCGGTTGTGTGGCGGACGCTCTACTATATGATCGTATTGGCTAAATTTCACACATTTTGGGGTCTTAAATTACCTTCATAGCAATTTTAGGTTCTAAAAGGGCACTAGAAATGTCATAGATAAGAATAAGAGCAATAACCATGCACTTTGAAGGCAATTGCGGTCTGAAAACAGAACTCAACTATCCCTTTAAAAGGATGATTCCAAAAATTAAAAAATAATCAAAGTAATTTCAACCTATAATTTGTTTAGCTAATGTATTATAATTGCACGTACAGTAGTGGGGATGAACAGTGATGGCAAGTGTTCTTTACATGTACAGGATAGACCCATTTCTACAGCACAAAATATACAGTTATACCCCCTTCACATACACGGATTTTCCTTACGAGTCCTTACGGATCGCCAACTCGTAGTCAATCGCAAGCATCCGTAAATAACTCGCTGGTATCCGCAAATAGCTCGTCACAACTCGCAACAACTCGCAGACACTCGTAAGGATCCGTGAAAGGAGAGGCAATTTTTTTGACATGTCAAAAATCTTCTTACGATTGTCCACGGATTTATTTGTCCGTAAATAACTCGTAAATAGGTCGTAACAATCCGTAAATATCGTAAACCGCTCGTATCAACACTTTATCATCCGTTAACTGCTCGCAAGAATCCGTAAATGACTCGTAAAGACTTCTTTAAAGTTGATACTCTAAGACAATCCCAAATACTGAGATAATTACATAAATAGAAAGCTTTTAACCCCCATAATAACATCAAATGGTGTCCACCCGACAAAACAAGTTTAGAATAATGAATTTATTCGAGTAAACTCTACCAACATATCTAAGTCTGAAACCCGGAAGTGCACGTAGAGTCGGGCCTCTATCCGTGACGTCACGAACGGGAGTCATGGGCTCAGTGAGAGTGAATGGCAGTGATATCCCTACGTAAATGCTATCCTGTCAGAGCTTAGATTTGTTGTTGTTAAGGAGTATTTGATGGATTTTCTGTTTTCATTTGAATGAAGAATAACGAAGCAACATTTTCCAGTCGCTGATTTCTTTTTATATCCTCATATTCACCTATTTGGTAGAGATTTAAGACGAGTTTACTGCTCAGGAATTAAAGTTAAATCGTGCACGTATGAATAGGCGGATGCATTATATTGTCATCAGATAAGGTACAGGAGCAGTTTTGTAAAACGAATAGGTCTAGAACTATGATAGTAATTATCATAGATGTGTGTGACTGCCTCAAAAAAGGATACAGTACCAGTTAAACATTTTATGTGGTAAAATATCAAACTTAAACGAGATCATGCAAGCGCGCTTCCTCTATAATATTTTGGCTAGTGATGCGGCTCTTGCATGAACGTTCGTGAAGCGAGCAGAATCGGGAGGTAAGACCAAGCCGCTGTTCTAGGCGCTGCTTGCTTGTGATGGAACGTACGTGCGCTAGTTATATGTTTATCGGCAATTGCAAGAGAATAAAAGCGACGTTGCCAGCTAAGAAAAACAACTAACAAAGACTTGCTCCTGACTACTGGTGTCAGAATTGGTAGATGAAGGATCTTCAGGGCCAAGGAAGGCGAAAGACATGCGGAAAAAGGAAGAAGAAACCATCGGGACGGATCGCTGTAGTGTATGGTAATGAACTGTGCATGGGTAGACAGGCTACTGTTCACTCAGTGCCTGGGCCGATTTCAACACCAAAACCAAAATTACATGGTGAAAATATCGACTAACAGCACATCGTTGGCATGTATATGTCATAATTTTCCTAAGGGGAATTGATATTAATACTATGAAGTACTAGGGGAAGGTAAAGAATTGTACATAGAATTATGATTTATTAGACTTTTCAGCCTTTGAAACAAAAATATGCAGAAAATCGTATCACTCTGCACACGTTTGCTATGAAACACCCGGGTACGTGAATATACTCTCTCCCGGACGTGAGGTCATAAATAGTAGACCAGCGCCGTGACTGATTTTCTATGCAAAGAGAGGCGGATATTTCCAACATTTCAATTGAGCATTTCGAGTAGACAAATTTTTTTTGTGATATACTAAGTAATTGAAAAACTTTAAAATAACATATACTTGCCGTAGGTAACAAATTAAGGGACATTTATTTGCTTAGAGTATCAACTTTAACGATTTGTTTCGGTTGGTTTACGATTTGTTTACGGAATATTTACGGATTACTTACGGACTATTTACGGATTATAACGAGTGCTTACGTGTTGTTTACGATTTCATTCGGGTCGTCTTACAATGGCTTTACGGATTGTTACGAGTTATTGCGAGCACATTACGTGTAGTTACGAGTACTTTACAAATAGATACGTATACTTTAAGTAGTCTTACGTATCGTTGACGTTTTTGGGAAAAGGTATAAAAGCTGCAAATTTGAACATTTCATTTTCAGCTGTTATTTTTTGGTTGAAAATCGTAAGGACTCGTAAATACTCGTAACTTACTCGTAACTATTCGTAACAACACGTTAACAGGGCGTTACTATCACGTAAGTTGCCCGTAGTTATCCGTGACAACTCGTAACAAATCGTGGAATTCTGCCGTAAGTATATCGTAGTAACTCGTAATAATCCGTAACAAACCGTAAATAGCTCGTAATAATTCGTAACAACTCTTAAATCGGTCGTAAAAGTGGCCAAATCGTAAAGATCCGTGATAGATCCGTGAATTTGTGCGATCCGTAAGGACTCGTAAGAAAAATCCGTGTATGTGAAGGGGGTATTAGCTAAATCCGTATAGCAAGCTTTAAATTGAATTGATATGGTTTATTGATAAAAAAAAATCAAAGCCACAGCTAAAAGCTGACACATCTTTAACTAAAAAATCAAACTGCAACATTTAACATACATCCAAATAGCACAACTTAAAATACCCAAATTAAGACTTACAGTACTTAAATTGATAATGATAAAAGGAATAAAAAGACAAGAAGAAGAAGAGAAAGAAGAAACATAAGGAGTTGAAAACAAAACATAAAGAAAAGAAAGAAAGAATACGAAAATATGGTTGACAGTAAAATAAGAGTTTACAATCAACGTTTATAAAACCAGTAATGAAATTGAGATTACAATTAGAAATTCGGTATTGAAACTGTTTCTGACCAGTTTTGTCAATAACTTGTTTATTAATTCAATAGCCTTGCATTGTCAATAACAAAATTAAAAGGTACTACGTTATACTACGAAAATAGAGACAGGCTGCTATATTATAATTATAAATAAACATACTGTTAAGAATATATGATTGTTCTATGCAAGTATTTTAGATTGTTATGATATTAAAAATTTGGTTGACTGTTAGAAAAAAGTTAAGAAGTGCGTACAATATAAGAGTTTATACTTAGAAAGTTCAGTACAAAAAAAAAAATCTTGGCAAGGTAATATATATTCAATTTAAGCTCTCAAAATATTTTAGATCATGGTTTGACGAAGCAAACAGAGATCAAACGTAAATACAATCTGTAAAGCTCATGATTCCATCAATTAAGAGGAATTGAACTAGCTCCAATCTCAAAATCAATTACAGATATATCATAATCATGCTGCAATATGCAATATCATATAATATATTTGTATATGGTAAACTATAACAGCCAAAGTCGATGGCATTGCGCCTGATGGACGACGATATGGACAGTGATGACAATGATGACGTCGTCCTTGTCAACGACTCAAGCAAGTCATCTGCTACGTCGATCCACTCAGCCACTGGCGTCGAGCCATGGGCACTTCAGACATCTTCATCTGCCCCTGCTGTACTTGGTCAGGATTGCCACCAGTTCTTGATGCCAGCGCTAAACATCAAGGTCGAGGACGAGATACCCTCTACGTCCTATCCGAAGGACGTGAGGGTTTCTTCTCAGTACTTCCTGTTCTACCGTAAGTTGCGCGGTTGTTCTCTTTGCAAGCGTCAAAAGTTACTTGTTAACAAAAAATAATCTGGCGTTGAAGGTTTCTTGATTTGTTTTGATTTTTGTTTTGTTAAAACAACACCATTGTTAATTGGTTGTCATACACATTTTGTACAATATTGGGGGAAAAACATGGTATTTGACCATTTGTGAATGAAAACAAACATATTTTTCGTAAGGAATATTATGGATTTTTCCTTATGCATGCGTTGTACTGTTTTTGCATGATACAATATGATACAAAACTTACAGTCTGCACAACCATGGTATTTAAGACAGACTTTGTGATATTACGTTCCGAGAAAAAAAAGTTAGATGAATGAGAAGCAGAAAAAAGGAGAAAGATGAAATGATAAAGAAGAGATAATCAATTTTTAATCTTTGAGAGGAAAAAAGACCCACTTACGTATTAGAAATCGGTGTGTTCATTTTTGCTCACGTTCCTAACGATAGATCGTTTCATCAACGACGAGGAGAACGATGACGAGTCGGTGACATCCAATGTTGAGTACGGGGACGAAGATGGTGATAATGCCGATGTCGAATCCAACGCTGATGAGGACACGATCCCAGTCCCTGGCCTTGTGTATTCTGAGGATGAATGTAAGTAATCATTAAATCATTAAACAAAAGCTAAAGAAGGGGCAAACGATATGTTCAGTAAGACAATTGAATAAAAGAGAGGAAATTTTGTTTCCGCGAGATATTTAGAATTAGGACATACAAGGAAAAGATAAACAGACCAAAGATAAACACTAAGGAAAGAGAGGATAGAGAAATGTATAAAGGATATTAACGAGAGAGAGAGAGAGAGAGAGAGAGGGGGGGGGTGGTAGGAGAAAATGATTTGGTGCCTGGGAGTCTTCTTATGAATCCCCTTTCTTGATGAGCTAGCAATAATACTTAAACACAATATTGTGTGGTTTTCTTTATTATTTTCCATACAAAGACACCGACGACGATTGCAGGTGTTGATCAGGAGGTCAAGCGCGAGATCAAGGATGCAATCGAAGAGTCCAGTGAGGATGAGACGAGCTCACAGACTGACCAGACTATGATGGTCAAGACGTGTGACATTGTCCAGATCACCAAGGCCAAGAGTATGGATCAGACAGGTGAGCTTTTTGTTCTTCTTGTTGTTGTTATATTTCAATTTTACACATACGTGTATAATTTCTACAATATATTGATTATAAATTAATACATGATATTACTTTGAGGTTTATCCAATGGCTCACCTGTAAATGTGATGGTTTGCTTGCTCATCATTTTTTCCTCCCCCCCCCCCCTCTCTCTCTCTCTCCCTCCCCCTCTCTCCCTCCCTCCCCCTCTCTCCCTCTCTATCCCTCTCACGCACACAACAACAATTTGACCCTTTTAACAATTTTTGAGATTTGCACCATGCAAATCCCTGCAACGCCCTTTTATTATATACTTTGTTACTAACTAAAATAGAGGAGGATAGCAGCAACTTCCTGTCTAGCAGCTCCTCAGGTAATGACGTCACCAGTGACGACGAGACAACGTCACAGGTTGGTGAAGTTTGTGTTTATGAGATCGAGACCATGTTTTTGATCTCCCTGATCTGGACCTTCATCCGCAACCCCTGGCGTCTTCCAGACCGGGCTCCAGTTCGTCCAGAATATCGGGATTGGGGAAGGTGAGGGTGAGATGGACGTCGACGAGGAGAGAGCCTTGGTCGTCCACGGAGATCGTACCCCCAAGGTTTGTCCATGATATATTAAATAATGATAATAATAATGATAATTATTGATAATAATGATAAGAATTAATAATGATAATTATATTAATAATAATGCCATTAATAATAACAATAATAATATAAATTACAATAACAACGATTATCAAATACAAGTATACTCCTTACCTAAAGCTACCATCTCATTCAGTCCATGATTTTAAATTTACTTTCTCAATCAGGCAACCCAGAAAGATATCCTGACTTCACATTTAATATCTAGGCTTATATTCGCAACGCTTGCGACAGCGTCTTCCAGACCGTGCCCCAGTTCGTCCAGAATATCGAGATTGGGAAGGATGAGGGTGAGATGGACGCCGTCCACGAGGAGTGCACCGTTGTCGGTAGTGAGGGAACAGGAGATCGCACTCCCCTTAGGTTGGTAGAAAGCAGTGGCGTAATGATAACAAAAACTTGTTGGGGACAGAAAGAAAAAAAACAATGAGTCATAATTTACAAAAAAGTAAAGGAAAAACCCGGAAAATCATGTCATTTCAGCAACATTTGTAAATCATTGGTATCGAATTAGAAATAAATCACGTTTAATTTTATTTATTTTTGTTTGGGGGGGGAGGGGGGGGGGGAGGAGAGGGCAACTCAACTCCCCCCCCCCCCATCAGTACGTCAGTGCTAGTATGAATCAGAAGCATAAAGAAAGAAAATTCAAGAGTGTATTTATCAGTGGTCGAATAAAGAAAGATGCGTTATGTAACACAAAATAAAGCGAACAGTCAAAGGAACGAATAAAAAACTTCAATCAAAGAACGAACAACAACAAATTAAAAACTGACAACAACAAAAAATGCTATAATGTAGGGGCAGAAAAAAAATGATATGACTTTTGTTATACAAATAATCAGATATGATACATGTATATAAATAATAGAATCATCGAGCCGATGGAGATTTAAATGATTTATTTTATCATAATTATACCTTCAGGTAGTCAATGATTTTTTTTTTTTTTTAAATCAGGTTGCCCTGAGAGACAGTCAGGATCTAAATTTTATCTCTGGGTCGTCATCAACAACATGTGCTCCAACGTCTCTCTGTTGTTCATCTACGACTCCATGAAGGAGGAGAAAGAGAAGGAAGAGGAGAATGAGGTGAAGGAAGAGGAGGTGGAAGAAGAGGAGGAGGAGGAGGAGGAGGAGGAAGAAGAAGAGAAGGAGAAGAGGAGGCGGGGGAAGAAGAGGAGGAAGAGGAAGAGGAGGAGAGGAAGAGGAGGAAGAGGAGGAGAGAGAGAGGAGGAGGAAGAGGAGGAGGAGGAGGAGGAGAGGAAGAGGAGGAGGAAGAGGAGGAGGAGGAAGAGGAGGAAGAGGAGGAAGAGGCGGAAGAGGAGGAGGAAGTGGAAGAGGAGGAAGATGAGGAGGAAGAGGAGGAGGAGGAAGAGGAGAAAGAGGAGGAGGAGGAGTTTATATGGATGATTCCAAGAGATGGGCGTCGACAAGCATTGAGCAGTCATTGGGAAAACATGGACGAGGATGAATGAGATGGAGATACATTATCATCAAGAAGAAGCTGTTTTGTTGCTCTGGTGAAAACAAAGCTGTACAAGCCAATCATCGGTGAGCATTAACCCTTCCCCTCCCCCTCCCCCCACACTTTTATTGCACATCATGATGGGTTTAAATAATTTCAGATGTTAATAGTTAATAAAGTGGTTGGCAATATCGACATTATCGTAGACTTTGCTTTAACATGTTTTAAGTTAAGAACTTCCATAAGCTGTTCTTTGCAGATTGTTTTTTTTCGTTGTCAACACATTATTGTTCTAAATATTCTATAATCATTCCAATACAGAAATAAAATGAAATATAATCAAAATTCATGTCAATGATAATGCTTTACATAATGTCTAATTATAATTGTCAGTCTCACTGCTGCAACATTATGTGCACGGAGCACCTTCTTTTTAGAATGCCACACAGCTTAGAAAAACTACAAACATGATGACTGAAAACAAGTTAGTGAATCCTACTCTGCATTTCCATGCCATTCAAACAGCAGCATAAGCAAGCCACCATCAGCACTGTGTACATCCAAGCCTCGACAATTTGCATGAATGAAATTGGATGCATCTCAAGTTTATTCCTTGGTAATAAACGCGGTGATTGGGATC
Source organism: Strongylocentrotus droebachiensis (assembly GCA_035222895.1). Taxonomy (NCBI): domain Eukaryota; kingdom Metazoa; phylum Echinodermata; class Echinoidea; order Camarodonta; family Strongylocentrotidae; genus Strongylocentrotus; species Strongylocentrotus droebachiensis. The sequence goes on along the minus strand of JAVYIG010000604.1, from coordinate 12,425 downwards.
ATAATGATGCCCAATCACCTGTTGCATTGGCGGAATAAAGATGACGAAACCATATTTTCATAGTAAGTATTTTCTAGCTCTTTAGTCTTAAAATGTCCGAGAATAATGTGGGCTGGTCTTTAATGGCAAAACTTTGTTCGTCTTTACCCTTAATGTGCATGTGACATTTTATTATTGAAGTTCGTATTATGATTTAACACGATTTAACTACGTGTATACAATATGTAGGCCTATTAAGTATAATCACTTGTTTTTCTTTCTCAATTATTTTACCATTACAGGAAACTATAGCAACATCAGCAACATAATGCATCAGTAGATCCAGCATAAATCATCACTGCGTGCTTCTTATCAATCTACCGTATTATTATGAGTACAGCCAACAGTTAGAATTGTGCCATATAGGTTCAACCAAAAAATGGTTCAGCACAGCTTTGGATAAATGCAGTTGGCAAGAAAGTGTGATTAACAGAAAACCAGCAAACATGGTCGAAGAAAACAGAACGTGCATCATTTCAGCCTCTCACACATGAGTTGATGGAGTCAGTCTTCTTATCAGCGGTCCGCCCAAACGTATAAACTGGCATCAGTTTTAAAATATGAAGCCTAAACTAGAGATGACATCAGACAAACCTCGTCTGTACGTCTAACATGTTATAGATAAACAATAAGGAAACAAATCGCGAAGGAAACGAAGCCGAAATGATGGAGGAGATGCAAGGACCCTAGCTTGAAATCAGGAAATAGTTTCCAGTGACAGAAATAAATTACAAGGCAATCTGCAAAGTACTTATATGAAGTATGAATGGCCCGAAAGGTTGTCAATTGTATCATGGAAAAAAGATGAAGAAAAAAATATAACAATCAAAACATAGATACGAAATTTAGAATGACTTACAGTATAAATAAAGGGGAAGACAACTTGTTAACAATAATGAACCAAAAACTGTTATGTATAAGATTGAGCCGATAGACGACATAACCGAATCCCTACCAATTTCAAAGAAAAATCAGCAAAATATCTTGCGCCAAATCCTTGGAAAATCCTTGTGATTATATAAACTTAAAAACATTAGGTTCGATGTCGTTGTATTTTTTTCCCTTTGGCAATCAGTGCAGTTAAACGAGTGACGAAAGTTGTTATTGTAATAATAATTTAATTGATTGTAATAATGATTTACTATACGATTGAATTTTATTCCTCAAAGTAAATGGATAACTATATAGAATGATAAATAGATAGGCAGAAAGATTGATGAAGTAGATCTAGATAGATGAATAAAAGCTAGAAAAACATGCGTATCTGGACATACCCCCTGGACATCCACCCCCGGATAACCAGCCCAGTCAACTACCCCCAAGGACAACAACTACCCCCTATAGGACAACTACCCTCTAGGACGACTACCCCATAGGGAAACCACCCTCTAGGAAGACTACCCCCGGACAACTACCCCCTAGGACCCCCTGGACATATACCCCTATGATAGTTGTCTAGGGGGGAGTTGTTAGGGGGTAGCTGTCCTGGGGGGGGGGTAGTCTTCCTAGAGGGTGGTCGCCCTAGGGGGTAGTTGTCCTAGGGGTTAGTTGACTGGGGTGGTTATCCGGGGGTGGATGTCCAGGGGGTAGGTGTCGTAGAACCCATATATGATATGGTAGATATAGGGAGAGACATGAAAGAGAGAGAGAGACAAAGAGAGAGAGAGAGAGGGAGAGAGAGAGAGAGAGAGAAGGGAAAGAGAGAGAGAAGGGAAGAGGGAGAGAGAAGGGAAGAGGGAGAGAGATTAATGAAGGGATAGAGAGAGGGAGAGAGAATCGTCTTTGGAAATCAGTTTCAAAACTCGGCAGAATAAACTACATAAAATATTTATTCTCAATATTCTTTGTAGTACAAATAAACATAATCTATATATTCATAATCTCTACCTTCTCTAAAAAAGGAAGGAAACATACTTTAACGAAGACAATTGTTTTATCTTTTAGCAATAGAAATAATGAACTGCAAAGTTCATGTGAAGAAAGGTGTTGAAAAATGTCCAATATACTACACAGTGCGTCCCAGAAAAAACGGAACCGAGAACTATCGATGTTTTATCATAACTTAGTCACAATTATAATTAATAAATGACACATATTTGGAAAGCTTAGATCATCCCCTTTCATTTGATGCAACTCATATGATGCATATTTCATGCATGAGTGATTAAAATGAATATGAAGAGAGGAACCCAAAAAGTCATTTGGCGGGCGGTATCTGAATTTCAAAGAGAAAATCACATTTCTAAAAAAATGATTTTCTGCCCTTTCATATGACACCTCAATCATGAAAAATGAGCAAGGAATGACAAAGTTCTGTTTATCTAAAGTAGTGCTTGCTTTTCCATAATTTTATCAAACAAATTATTTTCACTGGCTCCCTGCCGTAGCAACAAGCAGAATTGACAAAAGACTTAACTCCGTTTCGTTGACAATCAGCCATGCATGAAGTCGTTCGTCTACGGCTGATTGTCAACGAAACGGAGTTGAGTCTTTTGTTAATTACGTTTGTTGCTACAGCAGACAGCCATAACGAATTCGTTTAATAAAATTATGGAAATGCAAGCACTACTTTAAATAAACAGAACTTTGTCATTCCTTGCTTATTTTTCAGGATTGAGGTGTCATATGAAAGGGCAGAAAATTAACTTCATTGTGTCATGGTGTAAAGCAACCTTTTTTTCAATCTTTTTTCATTCAAGGCACCCTTTAAAAAAATACAAGGTTTTGCATCACCCCAATCCCAAATCCATCATAGAATATTACTTTGCATCACTCTGAAACTCAAGTGCCATGTACACAAATACGTTTTTCTAATTTTTGCAAGTGATCCCAAAAAATTACATCTTTAAAATATTAAAATATTATGTTGTAATCAAGACACTATATAAGATATGAACAAATGTATGCAGGCCCCCTGCCGTTAAATATCGGAATTTATGGAGGAAATCATCCCGTTCCTAAATAATGTAAGAGAGCGAAGTGAGCTAACGCTGGTGTAGAAAAACAGCATAACTATGTGGTACAGCATACAGAATGTACTAGAAGACAGAATGCAAATGAATGTCTTTCCATACAAAAAATCCTGAGTAACACACGAAGATTACCGAAGTGTCAACATCATATTCCCTCGTTGTTCAGGTTACTGGTTCTAAGCAATAGAGCCTGCGCATAAGGTTTACAAAAAAATCATTCAAGCAACGGGTTGGAGCAGGACAAAATCAGTGTTTGGGGATCACAACACCATTGTTTACCACAAAACTGTTTGGAACCAGCAACCTTGACATCTTGGCCAGTATGACATCACACTTCGGTATTCTATTGTACATGTACTTGCATTATACATGTATCTAAAATGAAGGACCATATATCACTTTCATTACGTATTGATACAAATATAATCATATATGCTTTATTATAATTTCTATATTTCAATTTCATTCAATTGTTTGAATGGAAAATAAAATAACATGAAGTCAATGGAAGACAACCAGTAGATAATATGCATTTATCACATCACATTTTACATACCGGTAAACGAATCAATAAAATTGCCTTCTGAAGAAAAAACCCACCTCTCTATTAAACTCTCATAAGAAATGCAATAAATAACTCTAAACATGGCAGATTGTTACATCAAAAAGGCTTGGTGAAATAATGCTGAGATTCCATTTCACAAGCACATATCACAAACTAAATAAAATGATATACCCGGTAGTGGAGTATTAGCAGCATCCTTAGGACTCTAAGTTACCAGTTCATTTTTTGGTCACTGTACAGAACATGTTTATCACAAATTAAACTGTAAATAGTCATAATAAAATAGAGTATGTCTGCCACATGTAAAAAATATATCTGTTTCGTCACCAATCATGTTCCAATCGACTACAACTAAGTTAAATGAATTACTGGAGTTAAAACAGGAAGAATTTATCCAAAGGTAAAGGTAGAAAAACCAACAAAGCTGGCAAAATGTACATCTATATAAGTTTGATAGTGAAATCAGAATATACATGTACAACAAAAATACAAAAAATAGTTACTGCATATACTGGAATGTCAATTCAAAATCTCAAAAAATTTTGGTTACAAATTATTTAAGTAGAAACATTGTTTTATGCAGTCATTCTAGAAAAAATATATTTCATGGAAGCACAGGAAAACAGAATCATATATTGGTAATATTTTTTCTCATGGATACTTTAGAAAACTGATAATACATTGGATATAAATGTGTAGCTCAACAGACCTTTCCTACAAGGCAATACTGCAGTTGACTGTATATGCATAGAAATATGCCTGTAATAAGTTAGTAATAAGTGCCTTGTTCGTAGGAAATCAATTCCCCTAACACAATTTGGCCAGGGAGCATGTTTTAGAATGACGCACCACCAACATCAAGACAGTTTCACAATAGATGTCAAAGACATTTTTATTTCTACAAAAATGTGGTGCTCATCATAGAGTGAAACCCGCATTAAAAAATGACCACCTGTATAGAATGACCACCTGTATAGAAAGATCACACATGTGACCTGTCATATGTCTGTTCCCTGTGAAAGTATGTCCTACTGAGACAAGTCACAAGCACTAAAGCAACCTGTCTATAAAGACTCTTTGCACTATGAAGACTGATTACACAGGTTTTACTGTATTTTACAATTGAAGAAGTGAATCACTACATGTCAAATTGTATCTAGCTCAAGTGGCAAATGATTCACCATGCCACTAGAATGCAGACATCTGGCTTAAATTCATGGGCAGATTCAGACAGGGGCATAACCAGCCCTGGAATGTGCCCCCCCCCCCTGTGATAGGTCATGACCAATTAGGGGGGGGGAGAGTGGGTTCAGAAACTTTTTCAGAAATTATTTCTAGAGTTATCAAGAGAAATTGAAAAGAATGTCAGTTTAACAAATACTTTATTTTAATTTTTAATTTTACAAAGAAATTAAAAAAATCTATTTCAAAATTTTGAAAATATATTTTGGATATTCCAAAAAATACATCAAAGATTTACATGTAAATTCTTATGGGAATTTAATTCCTTTTGTCATTAATATTATTTCACATCATATTGGTCAAAAACTATTACTACTCAGTAACATTAACCTAAAAACTTGTTACCTTTCATAGAAATATTTCAGTTAGTTAATATCATTACCTATATAATTTGAAGAGGTCTATAGGCTCCTTACTGGACTTGCCCAGATTTAGGTCCACAAGGTTGATTCCTGGTCTCAATTAAGTCCAGATGGGGACTAGATTTATGTCTAGATAGGTGATAAATATGAATATATTCAGGCTCAGATGTCTGCATTCTGTTGGCGGCTCCATAAATACAGGAGAATGTGAAATGGAAGACATTTCTGAAAAGGACAAGAGTTTGGTTCCTGGACTTGGACAGGTTCAGGTCCAGGTCCAGGTTTCGACATTGATTTGGTCAATCTTATGTCAAGACTCTGCACTCTGTTGAAACCTCTTCAATTACAGAAGTATGTGGATAGGAAGACATTTTTGAATAGGTATATAGCCTAGTTCCTGGGCTTAGACAGATTCATGTTAAGTTAAGTTCTAGATTTGATCTTATTAAGGCCCAGTGTCTGCATTCTGTTGGAGCCCAAACAATGCAGGAGAATTGAAGAGGTCAGAGGAAGCCATTGGAAGAGGCCTACAGCATGGTTCCTGGACTGTGGTACATTGAGGTCCAAATATGATCCAAGGCTGAAGTCCAAATGGCTCTAGATCTGATCATATTGAGGTCCAGATTGCTGCATCCTCTTTGAGCCTCCACAGGAGATCGAAAAGAGAAAACCATCTTTGACGAGTCCGGGTAAAGAAGACCAAAACTCGTAATGAGGTACTGCTTTCAATCCACTCTCATACTTAAAGCAAAACAGATAGATGAATCCTGAAGGAAGAAAAAAAAGAGGATTATATCAAAGCTTTTGTAATTGGAGACTGTTTTGGGGAACACTGACGGATGAAAAACATTAGGCAAGAATTCCTTCATGCACGTGCATATTATTGAAAATATAACAGTTTTCATAAAAAAGGCAACAAAAATCAGTTTAAAGCCACCACTACCTTAATAAATGTGTGTAAAACACAAGTCATGAGTATGATGAAAGTTAATCATCGTTTAACCTATCCCAAACTGCTTTAACCCTAAAAATGTACATATTTTTGGTGAGTGCAGAAACAAGATCAAATTTGACATCTGTGTGCTGCTAATTTGAGGTATTCACTCTACAGTGACTAATCTCTGAAAGAATAGATTGAACACTATTAAGATTATTATTATCTAATTGCCACTTTCAGTTTCAATACAAATAAATAGAAAATGGCAATAATTTCACTGGTGCACTCGATGAGGCGGTCTGGAAAGGAGTAGGTGAGCTAAATACACAAAGATCGTTTAAAGCCAGGGTAATATTCGGGGCAGCGCCAGGAGCGTCATAACGTGACGGACATGTTAGCTACCGGTATATAAAGAAGCCACCATTATTAAGTTTTATCTTAAGTTATTATTTGTTTTAGGCCGCCATCCTAGTCAAGCTTCGCTTATGATTGCGGTCTCCTGCACTTTTTCAACAGATAGTTTGGATAATACTTTAAATTTATAATATGTTATCGAAATTTTTCCAAATATAATAACTGAATAAAAAAAAAAAAAATATTTTTGAATATGTATATTATAACGAAACTTAATATTATATTAAGTTTTGTTATAATATACATATTAAACAAAAATATTTTGACATGGAGTTATTATTGTTTGTCTATTTTGTATTATACCTTACGTTTATATGTTCTTTGTTATTCAGTTATTATATTTGGAGAAATGCAGAAATAAAATAACCGTGGCCCACGGGCCTTCCTTTCCATATCTAATTGTGTGCACAAGTATCTAAACTAAAAATGTGATTTACAACATAAAAATGGATGGGAAGTTCTAATATGATATATATATATATCATATAGGTAGCTACATTGAATCGGAGAGAGGAAAGAATAGAAAAAGAGGAAGAGAACGAGAAGGAGAGCGAGAGAGAGCAGAAGTGGAAGACTGTACAGAGAATCACTAGATCTGGATCATGACTTGAGATGCCAAAACTAAAACTTTGCTTGATATATATTGTACCCAAACAAAACAACACCAAACCAAGGTTTAAATTCATGTATAATACAAATGATGATACTTACCACCTCCAAAGTAGACTGTTACCAAGACGACAAACATGATGCACAAAACACCCCCTGCAGTAAGCTGGGAGGGAGGGATAGGGACAGCTTTCTGGCATGCGAACGGTGAAAACAACTCAAATAAGTAGTAAGTGGGAGTACTTGATTTAAGCACCAAAGATGATATGCCTCCAGTTCTACATGTCAGCCAGACGGTAGCATTGATTCGATCTGCACCACTCATACCTGCATGCAGCAAAAAAAAGTAAAGGAAGCAATGTCATGATAAAATCATAACCAAACTTGGTTTCTTTGTTTCCCTATTTTTTTCCATCAAAATGTGTTTAGAAACTTCTTAATAAGGACCACTTATCTGCCTCACTTGAGCAGATTTCTTCTTCTTCTTTTCTTCCTTCTTAGGTTAGGGGGTTTCAGCCTCCAGGGATCTTTAAAGTTCTGATATATTCGGGCACCAAAAACCTCATATTCAGGCAACCAACACTTCAGTTTTGTCCCCTTGCTTTGCTCGAGTGCAGAATATTGAGAAACAAAAGAGTTCATGTTTGGGCAAAAAGGCATAATATAAGCCAGCTCCCTTCAAGAAAATTTATCTGTACATGTTGAATGTTCACAATGCTGGTAGGCTGTTGTAGTGCGCACTGACACTCCAGAGAACTTCTTGGAACTTCCAGAACTTTTCTTCGAGAGAAGATCGAGAATCCTAAAAGGTCTAAATTAGGGCACAACACTATAACAGTCCCCAGGACACATACATGTAGGTGCCAAAATACCATATGTCATTCTATGTCTAGACCCCCCCCCCCCTTAAAAAATGTTAACATGGGCGCGGCTCATGCAGACCATGACATTTCAATCTGGACCCCCAACTAAATGATAAGTGTGGACTGTGGAGCCTTGCATACACATTAAGCTATTGAGAGAGTGTGAACTTGCTAAATCACTAGCCACACACCTCTTTTTGCATACCTACCATTGTGGTAGAGGAGCTTCAACTTCACCGAAGCGCCGTCGGGTGTGTACCGAAACTCTGATGTATCATGAATCCCAAGATTTTGATAGATGTCATCCAATTTCTCGCTACACAACGCAGCATTGGTACATTCACTCAGGGTACCCGTCATGGAGAAAGATCGACAGGGATCGTAAAAATAGGTAACGTTTGCGCCATTCAGCTTAAAAAATGGTGGTGCCACGCCTTTCAACATCGGCTCCAGATCATAGTAGTAAGAGTTGTCGCTCAGGGTGCAGCGGCAGTAGTTGTCTTTGATGCATGTGACTTCAGCAGCGCTGATAATCATGGTTGACAGAGACAGGAGAATGAAGAGTGCGGCCAACATGATGTTGAAGACACGTTGCATATTCCTTCAAGAATGTTTCATGCAAGGAATAAAGGTGCTTATAATCATCCAGGTGGAGGCTTGTCTGTCTTACAGGAAGTGTAATGTTGGCAGTATCTGAAAAAGAAAGAAGATAATCTGTCTTTATTTAATATTAAGAGCTGGTCAATGCTCTCATAACAACTATGAAAAGTCTATGTGCAGGAGAGGATATAAGCTTTTCTATTAAAGGGGGATCAGTCTACAGTGATATTAAGTTGGTGTTGATAGAAGCAGAAAAATGAGAGGAAAAGGTCATTAAAAGTTTGAGCAAAATTCCATTGGAAATAAAAGAATTAAAGTTATGAATTTGTTTAAGTTGTGAATAATCAAACACAAAATGGCAACTCTGTGATATATCCTGCAAGGTTCTCCCCGTTTGATCTTTACTCAAACAATTCAAGAAAAAAATTGTATGATCCTAAAGAAAATTTTCAATCATGATATTATTGCAAATATGTTCCTATACAAACCCTGTATGAAGCAAATCTATTCCGTCATCAACAACTAAGAAAATGAAAGCTTATGAAATTGTCTGTACAGAACTAAATGGAAAGGACCTCAAAACATGCGTCACAGTGTTGCTAATATATGTATCACTGATGAAAAAATGGAGATCCACAGATCACAGAATATCCTGCCCCCCCCCCCCCCTTACTTGGCTGAGAGAGTACCAAAATAATATGGTTAAACTGTAACAAATCCACTTTGATCAGATATACCTAAATGTATAAAACAAGCCTCATTGTCTTCAGTATACAGTAAGTGCCAGTACTGTAACTTTTAGGAGTAGATAGTCTGAAAATTTTCACCAATGCCTTTGTCTTCCAATCACTCCATTTTTGAAAATATATACTGGTTTTAGCAGATTATTGCCGGGAAACAGTGCCACTTTTTCCACTGATATGCCTACATGCAAACCAGAACTTCCACTTTTGAATGTCTTAACTCTTGAAATTAAGGTAAAAGACAGGAACGCATAATATCACAAACTTATATGTATGGAAATAATTGATTATTAAAGTAAACTAAATTTGTCCATTGTTTTGGACCTTTAAGCGATCATGGATATGAGATCTGGACCGTCATATCAAGGAAACAGTTTGAGAACCATTGGTTTATAGAAGGACGATTGTACATGTAGTTAACCTCTACAGAGTTGAAAAGTGAGAGAAAAGTTTATTACATAATACAATTTCTTTCATTTGAGTGCCTTTCTCTTTAAAATGCTTTATCTAATGTAATTGTATAGTGTATGCTAGGGATAATTGTTATACAATGTATTTCACTACTATTATTGTCAGGCATGATGACAGAGCAGAGTGTTCTTTCGGTGAATTTTATGACAAAACATGGTAGTACAGTAGCGACGCCGTATAGGCTTATTATATGAGAGGGTACTTGTGTGTGTGTGTGACTTTGCTTCTGAAAAAAGCATATGCAATGCATCTCATTTGATACATTAATACAATTCATTCTCTCACTTTAATATTTTTATGCAAGTCGATTTTTGACTCTCGCAAACAATGCCTGCTGTTCATCCAAGCGTGAACACCGACTTAGATCTAGTACTACACAAAAATAATACCAAACAATTCAGGATATAAGTTATAACACTCTTTCAAAATATGTTTGATTAACCTTTCGTTCATAGCTGCATGACTTTTAATGCACAAATGCACACAATCATGCTGATGTGGCCGATCAGCAAGTTTGACAGTGTCAGTAGACTTATAATTTTACAATTTAATTTTAAAATATTCTTTCTATTTTCTAACATTGGTCATTGTAACAATAATCAATGGTAGTCTAAGTTGGAAAAATGGTATTTTACTGCTATTTAGGTGTCATCAATTTTCACTAAAGTACCGATTTTGAGTGAGATCAGTTGAGTTTTGTACAGTGGTGTTTGAATTATGTTGAGAATCAATAGCACAGCTTTTAATACACAGCCAGGAATGGCAGGATAGTAATGCAGATAATAATTCTATGTGTGAAATTATCTTGAAAGTTGAATCTTGAATTCTGAGATTTAATTTGTTTGTAACAACTAACATTAACAACATACCTATCCGATACCTGTCCATAGGCATAGATCTACTAGGCCTAGTATTAGTAAGCTCAGGATCAGTTGACTCGATTTGGAACCTAGCTACTTCTATAGCATATTGACCACTCTGTTTGCTGGTGTGACGTTGACGGGCTACTTCCTTCATACTGTGACCCCTGCAGCTGCAGGCATGTACCCGCCCTACAGAGCGGCGCTAGCGCTACAGCACTGCACCGGGGCCGAGTACCTGAGCTGATAAGCGCGCGAGCACCACCCATCCGCGATCCGCGATCGATTCAACATTTCAATTTTGATTTGTCTTTTCAACTACACCACCATTCAAGTCATCGAACATTGTTACGTTCTGAACTTCGCTTCCGATTTATTCTAAACTCATCAAAAACATCATGGAAGCCACACGTGGAAAATGTTGTAAAGAGATGTAAAAGAAAATTGAATATCCTAAGATGTTTAACGGGAACTAAATGGGGGAGCTCTTCTAAATCCCTCGTAAAGGTTTACAGGGCATTCATAAGATCTTTACTCGACTATGGATGTGAGGCCTACGATAGCGCTACTACCACCACAAAAAAGGCACTTGATTCGGTGCAATACCAGGCGCTACGGATTTGTGCGGGAGGACTACCTCTCACTTCCCTACAATCCTTACAAGTGGAAATGGGGGAATTTCCCTTGGATCTAAGGAGACAAATTGTGTCAAGTAAATATAGACAAAGTATCGAAAGATCCCCAAACCACCCATTATCACAAAACATAGGGCCATGTTGGCAATTTGATTATCTAAAGGGAAAAGACTTTCTTAGTAAACCTTTCGGGTATAGAACCCAGAGTAAAATAAAAAACTTCATGACAGAAACTGCCGTACCATCCCCATTTCCGCCATGGCTTTTTTGAACCCCCACTGGTTTCGACCGAGTTGAGCTCTCGGATTTCAAAAGCCGACCATCCGAATGAACTACAGCAACAAAGCTTAAAATTGATTAATACAAAATGGTCGAACCAGTTGCATATATATACAGATGGATCTAAGTTTCCGGAGAAGGGCCAATGCTCGGCTGCTTTCTATATCCCACACTTTTCTGTACACCAATGTAAAAGATTAGCGAATTTTACCTCATCGTATAGAGCCGAGTTGGCTGCAATTGTTCTTGCCCTTCAATGGATCGAAGAAACAAACATCTATACAGGTGCAGTCATTTTTAGCGACTGCTTAAGTGCCCTCACAGCCTTGAAACATTTTAGTGACGAATCCTTTGTCACAGAAATATTTATAATAACGACCCGATTGAAATATAGAGGGATCGAAATCGCTTTGGAATGGATTCCAGGCCACTGTGGGATAGTGGGAAATGAAAAAGCAGACTTCTACGCAAAAAAAGCTCTAACTCAGGAAATTGAAATGCATAATAAATTGACTTTATTTGAAAAGACAAGTTTAATTTTGTACAGTTCAAAGTTACTTTGGCAAGAAAGGTGGAATGATACCCAATCGGCATTAAAAATCCTTCAGCCAAATGTTATCTCACAATATTCTTGTAAATTGGGAAGAAAAACTGAAACTATTCTTAGGCGACTACGCCTGGGAGTGTCTGGACTCAACCAAGACCTCTTGCGTTTGGGCATCCACTCCACAGGTTTCTGTGACAGCTGTCCAACATTAGAAACGGTCAGACATTTTTTGATAGAATGTCCAAAGTATATAATAGAAAGGGCCATGTTAATGTCAGAAGTTAATA